>JAVLUX010000033.1:17100000-17132500 GCA_032164185.1 Moxostoma hubbsi
TTCTACTAAGTCATCTGAAACTTAAAACTATTGATTTTATATTATGCTGCATCCATGCTACTAGATGTCAGTGTAAGTCCAAGATAACGTAAATATAAAAATTACTGAGTGCACCTTTAAATAGAAAATATGAGTTCAGTCTACTTGTATCTAGTTACAATAATTTAAATTGTTAAATGAATTCCATATGATTAACAAGTTAAGTGAACTTAATCACACAAGTTTTGGAAATGCCATTACTTAATTCAATTGAGGGAACAGTTTACACAATAAATTGAGTTGAGTCAACTTATTTGGTTTTTCAGTGCATTTTGTGCTTGGCGTTTGTTAATTTTGGACATGTATGTTTGCACCTATGAACTTGACTATCTTTGTGATCTGTCTGACTGTCTCTTTTATCTTTCTGTCAGCCCATTTATTTACCCCTCTGTATCTGGAAAAGACAATTGATTGCTTTCAATTCTCTTGTCTTCTGTTTTGGAAACATAATGCAGTGTTCATTCATATAAATCCTGGGTTCTTCGAAGACTAGAAAACATTCATCAATAATTTAATGTTCGTGAAGTGCTTGTTTCATTGCATTAGTGCTAAATCGATTAAATGTGTTTTCCTCTGGCTTCCTGTTTGCTCTCCAGACCAACTGTATGTTTGTATGTAAACCTGATGATATGGATGTGTGTGTTTACAGAGCTGGATGCTGAGGAGTGGTGGAAGTTATTGTGTTTGGAGTGCCTGGGCAGCAGACTTAATGACATCAGCCTGGGAGAACCGGACTTGTTAGCAGCAGGCGTGCAGAGGGAACAGAACGGTCAGTATCCAATTAGAGACTGACTTTTGGGTGATTTTTCCTCTTGTACTCCCTAAATGATTCTATTTCAGGGACAAAATGTGTTTGTTAAACACAGTCCCTCCAGGTCTGTTCTCATGTTTATAAATTATCTGCTCGGCCAAGGTTCTTCACTAAGCACTAAAGGGTACTGCCGTGCATCAGAGCATCAGCCCATAATGAAGCTTGTCATAGAAATGAATGAGAATAAGGCACTGAAGAAAAGCAGGATTAATGTGCATTGCACCTGTGCAAAAAATTATTAATAGAATGAGTGACAATATTCTGTTGGTGTTGTTAGCAAGTGCAGTCTGTTTCCTTCAAGAATGAATGAGGACATTTGTTACCAAACAGTTCAATTTCTTAAATGTATTTGTTCTCAATTTGTTTTGCTTCAGGAATTAGATTTTAGATGGGTCATCAAGTGGCAACCCAGCTAGCACAATACCAAAATTGGAATACACGTTACAATAAGGTTCTATTTGACAGCATTAATAAAATACATTAGGTGTCATGAACAAAAAAACATTAAACTATATTTTTTAAAAGGGATTATTAATCTTGGTTCATGTTCATTTATAAAAACACAATTGTTCATTGTTAGTTTGTAAGTTCATAATGCATTAGCTAATGTTAACATATACAATTTTAATTAAAAAATGTTTTAGTATATGACATTAATATTAACCAAGAATAAGCAGCCAATATTTCACCAAAGAAAACACATTGTGGTTAACACAACACAAATCAAATTTAAAGGGACACTCACCCAAAAATGTAAATTCTCTCATCATTTACTCATCCACATGTCATCCCTGATGTGTAAGACTTTCTTCTGCTGAACACAAACTAAGATTTTTTTAAAATGACCTCCGTACTGTAGGTCCATACAATGCAAGTGAATAGTGACCAGAACTTTGAAGTTCCAAAAAGCATATAAAGACAGCATAAAAAGAATCCATACAACAGTGGTTAAATCCATGTCTTCAGAAGCGATATGATAGGCGTGGATGAGAAACAGATCGATATTTAAGTCAATTTTTAGTATAAATCTCCACTTTAACATTCTTCTCATGTTTTTTACGATTCACATTCTTTGTGCATATCGCCACCCACTGGGCTGTGAGGAGAATTTATAGTAAAAAAGGACTGAACTATTAATCTGTTTCTCACCCACACCTATCATATCGCTTCTGAATATATGGATTGGACATAATTTGATTGTACAGGTGCTGGTCATATAATTAGAATATCATCAAAAAGTTGATTTCAGTAATTCCATTCAAAAAGTGAAACTTGGATATTATATTCATTCATTACACACATACTGATATATTTCAAATGTTTATTTCATTTAATTGTGATGATTAAAACTGACATCTAATGAAAATCCCAAACTGGCCAACTGAAAAGTATGAACATGAAAAGTATGAGGATGTACAGCACTCAATACTTATTTGTGGCACCTTTTGCCTGAATTACTGCAGCAATGCGGCGTGGCATGGAGTCAATCAGTCTGTGGCACTGCTCCGGTGTTATGAGAGCCCAGGTTGCTCTGATAGTGGCCTTCAGCTCTTCTGCATTGTTGAGTCTGGCGTATCGCATCTTCCTCTTCACAATACCCCATAGATTTTCAATAGGCCAATTAAGAACAGGGATACCATGGTCCTTAAACCAGGTACTGGTAGCTTTGGCACTGTGTGCAGGTGCCAAGTCCTGTTGGAAAATGAAATCTGCATCTCCATAAAATTGGTCAGCAGCAGGAAGCATGAAGTGCTCTAAAACTTCCTGGTAGACGGCTGCGTTGACCTTGGACCTCAGAAAACACAGTGGACCAACACCAGCAGATGACATGGCACCCCAAACCATCACTGACTGTGGAAACTTTACACTGGACATCAAGCAACGTGGATTCTGTGCCTCTCCTCTCTTCCTCCAGACTCTGGGACCTTGATTTCCAAAGGAAATGCAAAATTTACTTTCATCAGAGAACATAACTTTGGACCACTCAGCAGCGGTCCAGTCCTTTTTTGTATTTAGCCCAGGCGAGACGCTTCTGATGCTGTGTCTTGTTCAAGAGTGGCTTGACACAAGGAATGCGACAGCTGAAACCCATGTCTTGCATACGTCTGTGCGTGGTGGTTCTTGAAGCACTGACTCCAGCTGCAGTCCACTCTTTGTGAATCTCCCCCACATTTTTGAATGGGTTTTGTTTCACAATCCTCTCCAGGGTGCAGTTATCCCTATTGCTTGTACACTTTTTTCTACCACATCTTTTTCTTCCCTTCGCCTCTCTATGTGCTTAGACACAGAGCTCTGTGAACAGCCAGCCTCTTTAGCAATGACCTTTTGTGTCTTGCCCTCCTTGTGCAAGATGATGTCAATGGTCGTCTTTTGGACAGCTGTCAAGTCAGCAGTCTTCCCCATGATTGTGTAGCCTACAGAACTAGACTGAGAGACCATTTAAAGGCCTTTGCAGGTGTTTTGAGTTAATTCGCTGATTAGAGTGTGGCACCAGGTGTCTTCAATATTGAACCTTTTCACAATTTTCTGAGATACTGATTTTGGGATTTTCATTAGTTGTCAGTTATAATCATCAAAATTAAAAGGAATGAACACTTGAAATATATCAGTCTGTGTGGAATGAATGTATACATTATACAAGTTTCACTTTTTGAATGGAATTACTGAAATCAACTTTTTGATGATATTCTAATTATATGACCAGCACCTGTATATACAGCCATTGACGTCCAAAACAAAAGAGATTTTCTTATTTATGTTAACTATGCACAACTGCACATTTTATTATTTGGATTTAGCATGTATTTCCCTGCTGTCAGTGACCCTATCAGAACAGAGCTGCAGTCAGTTTTTGGGTCACAATCCACCAGTTGAGAACCACTACTTTAAAGCAACTGCATCTTCAAGATTGTTGTAGTCTGAGCTGGTCTTGGACAGAAATTTAGGCCTGTCCTTGTTTGTGTGAGTGTTTGTGGGTGTATTTTTAAACACAATTTAGAAAATCAATACTAGTTAATCTCAGAGTTCTGTTTAACCATTCAAGCACTAAGCAATGGCAGGCACTCTACAGAGCGATCCTAAAAAAATAAAATAAAAATAATTAAAATCAAATGAGTGATTTTAGTGTGTATGATTATATACGATTATATATGATTATTATTTTTTATTATTATATTATTATATGTTGGTTTCTTCACTGTTCGAGAACCGAGCAATTAAGAGCAGAGAATTTGCCATTTGCGCTTCAATTAAACCCCTCTAACAGCGCGCTCCGATAATTAAATCAGAATTAATTTTCACAATCCCTAAAATAGCCCACATATTACATTGCCTCATCCTCTAGAGAGATACATAGTTTATTTTGAAGCATTAGGTATAATTAGGCACTATTAATTTGTGTTATGAAGGGCACCCCTGTCTTTTTGGAGCTAATTGAGATGGTGTGGTTACTCCAGCAATGCTTGTCTGCAAAAACACTCACCATCATTTTTTTCCACTCCGACTCTATGGCCAAACACTTTTGACCTTTGTGCACTGCAAGAGCCACATCTGCAAGAAGGAAAATAGTGCGACAGAAAAATAATAATCATGTTATTTAATTGTCTACAGATCTCCAGATGTACCCTCTAATTTTCTGTCATCTTTAGGCAGAGACAAATCTTTCAGCTGCCCAGATAAATGCTGCATTTACCAAAGTACCTTTAATATCTGTGTAAATATGATAGCTAAGACTAAACTTCCAGAGTGGTATGTAATTATTATTAGAAGAAATGTCAATCAAACAACAGTCGCTGACCTTTTTAGGTTTGTTAAAGAAACTGTTTACCCTATTAAAAACAAATTTCGTTCACATGAGATGTCAGAACAATTTCCCTGAATATATGTTGGTTTGGCAACAGAGATTACCATTTGGCAACTCCTATTACCATTTACAGTATTTTCTTTATGCGTCCCCTCAGATTTTGAGTCAACATGAAAGTACAATTTTCCTTTTTAATGCACAATCCTGATGATATTGTGCAAAATTCATTACTGCATGTTATTCCAAATACAAAATCATAGTTAATCCTTGTAATCCTTTATCAAATTGTAAAAACCTAGTCCACTTCAGAAACAAATATAGTTTTTGGTTGACATCAAAAATCCCTCTTATTTTTCATTTTCTCCAACCACCTGGCTCCTTTCTGGTATGTAGTGCCCACTTTTCACAATCCAATTGTTTATTCCTGATGGAATAATCAAGTCTTGTGCTACTTTTTTTAATTTAGTATTCTGTTCCACTATGAAAAATGGGTTGTGAATGCCATTTCATGTTTACTGTAGTGTTAGCCTTTCAATAAATATTCTATACCTTTTCACAACGTCTTGGTATGTCATCATTTTTATTTCATTTAGAATATGCATTTCAAACTCATGTTTTAGAAACCCTGGTCTACAGCACTTAACTCTTAATTATTATATCTTAATTATTATATTCTAGAGAGATTTAACGTTTACTTGATGCCGACCCCAAACCTGGACATCTATGGAGAGTGCACAATGCAGATCACCCATGAGAACATCTACCTATGGGACATCCACAACGCCAGAGTCAAGCTGGTCATGTGGCCGCTCAACTCCCTGAGGAGATATGGCAGAGACTCAACATGGTTCACGTTTGAGTCTGGGAGGTGCGTGAACTTCGCTTGACTCTAGTTTGGAGTGCCTTTGTCCGACAAGATGTTTTCATCCTAAATCCAATATTCCTGATGCTGCTGCTCTGAGTATTGATGAGCTGATTCAGGAAGGTGCTCAACATTTAACATATGCTTCAATTTCACTGCTGGCTGCCCTTAAAGTGTTCTATTATTTTTCCGCCTATTACATTTACATTTAGTCATTTAGCAGACGCTTTTATTCAAAGCCAAGCTCTCAAGGTGGCTGGAGTAGTATAGGTGTTAGCACAGAAGAAACAGACAGAAGTATTTTTTTTTTTTTGTGTAATGTAAGTGCAAGTTAAGTTTAATAGTAAGTGCAATTAGTGTGGATTGGTTAAGTGCTCATGGAACAGATGTGTTTTCAGCTTGTTCTTGAATGTTGAGATGGTATCAGCAGATCATGTGGATGTTGGCAGCTCATTCCACCACAGTGATTTAAGTGAAAGTTAAATAGACTTTGAGTCTTTTTGTGATAGAACCACCAGGCGCCATAGATCACAGAGAGCGAGCTGGAACATAGACCTGGAGAACTGAATTGAAGTAAGAGGGTGCGTTCTTTTGGCTGTCCTGAAGACCAGAGTCAAAGCCTTGAATTTGATGTGGTCAGCTACAGGTAGCCAGTGAAGTGAAATGAAGAGTGGGGTGACATGAGCCCTTTTTGGCTGATTGAAGACCAGATGCACTGCTGCATTCTGGACCAGCTGCAGTGGTTTAATTGTGTTAGCTGGGAGGCCGTCCAACAGAGCATTACAGTAGACCAGCCTTGAAATGACCAGAGCTTGATCCAGGAGCTGTGCAGCATATTCAGATAGAAATGTAAGCACATCATAGTTCTAGCAGGAAGACTCACAGCTGTACACGATTGCACCATTGGCTAGGTTACTCCTAGCCAATCATGTGTCAGCCATCGCTTTATAAGCCTGCTCACAATCTATCACATTGCTGTTTCAGTGTGCCAACATGGCAACCTCCTTCACCCACTGCCATCAGTTGAGTCCCGTCCAGCATGGTGGTAGTCTCCTTGCTCCCCTGCCTCCTATCTCCGGCAGGATATGATGGTTCCGAGTACAACTTCTTCGGACCGCCATATGGGGCTTACGCCAAAGATAGACATAAAATTTCTGTTTTTTATATTCATCAAATAAATGTCATGTGAATTATGTGAAATTTTACTCAAGTCTGCGATTCTTTCTGATAGAAAAGGTCTGATTTTCCTGATGTTGTATTACAACAAGAGTGTGATTGTGAGTGTACTGAAACCGTTAGAAACAATGATTGTTCCAATGATGTGGGTATGCTGTGCTCTTACAGGATGTGTGATACAGGTGAGGGCTTGTTTACATTCCAGACCAGAGAAGGGGAGATGATTTATCAGAGAGTTCATTCTGCCACACTGTCCATCGCCGAGCAACATGAACGCATGATGATAGAGATGGAGAAGAGCTCACAGGTACGGTTAAACTGCACATCCCAAAATTCCACACTTGCAACTTCCTCTCTACGATATTCCAAATGGGCTATTTTTGGAATGGAATACTATCTTACTACTTACTGAACACTGTGTAGAAACTCCCTATCATTTTTTTTTTTAAATATTAAGTGAAATATTATGCTTTATTCCACATTCCAAACATTTTCAGCTAATCTCATAAAAAATACGTGACTGTGGCGACATCTTTGCAAAATGACATTGCGTTGTTCCTTAAACATATTGTGGCAGAGCCAAGGCTATGGAGTCAATTCCATGCCACATATAAGAAAATTTTTAATATGTTTTTTTCCAAACATAAATTAAGTAACACAAAAGATAAATAAAGTATCGAGAAAAAAAAAGTTTTGCAAACAAAAATAAAGAATTGCAAAATATAAATAAAATATTGCAAAAATCAAGATATAAGTAATTGCAAAAATCAATGACTGTTGTTTAAGAAACTTAACATCTCTGATAATTTTTTATCTCTGCAACAGATTTTTAGGCAGCAATAATTTTGCCACACATCTTTTTCTTTTCGATGCCTACTAATTATTTTGCAACGTTCCTTGTAATCTGCATTTCCATCAAGTGTTCGCTCATGATACTGGTTTGCCTAAGCGATTCACTTTTCTGTGTGTTTCACTTTCTGTCACTGTTTTGACATAAAACTTGATAAGAGTATTAACCTTCAAAACCTCATCTGTTTTTCATCTCACATTTGCTCTTTGTGACACATATGTTTAAGGTTTACAGCATTTGATAGAGCATTACCCTTAAAAACCTTTTATATTTGAGAGAACATTTAACTTGCTTTTAGTGCCACACAGTGGACATATTACCTTGTATGGAGTCAATTTCATGCCACATATATTTGCAAAAATATAAAGTATCACAAAAGAAAAAAGTATCGAGAGAAAAAAAAAAGAAAAAAGTTCTGCAAACAAAAATAAAGAATTGCAAAATATAAATAAAATATAGCAAAAATCAAGATATCAATGACTGTTGTTTAAGAAACTTAAGAACTCATAATTTTTTATCTCTGCAACAGATTTTTAGGCAGCAATAATTTTGCCACACATCTTTTTCTTTGCGATGCTTGCTAATTATTTTGCAATGCTCCTTTTAATCTGCATTTCCATCAAGTGTTCACTCATGATACTGGTATGCCTTAGCGCTTCACTTTTCTGTGTGTTTAACTTTATGGCACTGTTTTGACATGGGGGTGGAGTCAGGGGATTGGGGCGTGGGCTCAGGGATCCCTCCCTGGAAGTTACTTCATTAGCTTGAGACACGGATCAATCATCATGGCTGAGCAGTGGCATGCGGGTGGATCTCAGGTATGTAAAGTTGATTGTTTTCTTTTATTTAGTATTAAATGTGTATTAATAGCATTTGCTTTAGATAAAGAAGTTAGAGATCAGTTAAAGCAATGGATTTATTAGACATACTAACGCAAACACATCTGAAATAGCCAGGATCTGCTGTTTATTTCTCTCAATTGATTGGACTATTGATGGATTCTTATGTTTACTTTATAAATTATAATTGTCTATACCATAGTATGTTGTCTTCTAAAAAAAATGTAAACTAAATATAAATAAATAGATGTTACAATATCACTGTTGAAGTAAATAATAAATAGATTACAAATAAAAAGTTAAACGATCATAACAAACATGCATGTGTTCTGTCTTTTTATATTTCAAAACAAGGTTTTTTTAAATGTTCACATCCCCTATATTTCTGCGTTATACAGCTTAAGTTCTTACGATGCTCACTGTAAGTACGTTTATCTAGGTCATCTCATGTGCTCTTTTGCCACATTATGTCACATTTAGCAGAGAGAATATCCAGATGTTGTGACGGCAGCATAGAATCTTATTAGTGTTCTGACCCAAAGCCTCTGTCATATTCAGGCAGCTTAGGGTCAGCAGCAGCAGCAACAACAGCAGCTTTCTCCTGCTGTTTCTCTGCCTCGAGTAGAGCAGGATATGGCAAGGTTATCAGCACCTACTCTTAAGAATCAATCTGTTCAATTTGTTTTGCTTTTGCACAGTTAACTTTATAAGTGATGTTCTTTTATTGTTTGTAGATTGTTTCCCGGGATGTTTTAAAAGGCAAAAAAGAAAATTGAAAACCCTCAAATAAATCAGAAAGTGGCACCTTGGGCACCATTTTCTGTTAACATATACCTCATGAACCTTCACCATCCAAAGAGTTGGAGTTACTCCAGGCAGAACTGGGAAACAGACTATTACAAAGTATGTACATTTTTACAGTACAAATGTAAATTTATGTCAGTGCCATCTGATAACAAAGCAACATTAGAGCTGTTCTCACTGCAATTAACATTGGGATGACATCTTTATTAAAAGAATATTTCAGTTTCAAAATAAGTTAAGCTGAATCAACATCATTTGTTTGAGAATTTGAAATTCATTTTGACATCTATTATTTTCTTTAAAAATGAAAAAGTCTGGGGTACCGTAAGGCACTTACTCACTGATTAAAAAGTATAAACAAATTTGCTATTTTGATGTAATGTCAACAAATCCTGTTGTAATTAATTACTGTAAAAATGACAATTGAATAAACTTTAAAGCTTAAATAATATGCAAGTTTTTAAAGACTAAGCAATGTAAGTGCTTTTACGAAAGTAAAAGCTTAAAATATCTGCTTTAAACACTCCTAAAATTTGCCACATTCACTTCGATTGTAAGTGCCTCACTGTAACCTCCATTTTTGCTGTTTTTTTTATTGTTTGTTTTTTAAGAAACAAAGGGACTTGAAAACGTTTTGAGGTTATCAACAATCATTCATGTAAAGCCCATTGCTTGCTTCATTAAATACTCATACACTTTTAACAAACTTATGCGTATGGAAAATTATGCACATAGTCTGAGGGAAACTATAAAGAAAATGTTTTACATGTAATTTCATAGTAAAGTAAGGAAACATAAATGCAGAATAACTTGATGACATTTCCATAGATGAGCGGTTCCATTGATAAGCAGTTATTAATAGTGGTTGTGTGCCCATCACAAGCTGTAATTATATAATCAGTGTTTTTGACTGTGTATTGGGAATAAATGTCCTGCCTATGGAGTGATTTGGTCATGATTCATTGTAAAGTTTCTGATTATACTCTGTCAGTTAAGAAAGAAGGAGCACAAAATTTAGTACAGCTAAATATTTGTCCCTCCCATAGTTCTGAGATTGTGAGATTGGGTCAATAACAGTTTGAAGCTGGGGCATATGATCTTCAGTCAAAGGGCATTCAACTGGAGGAACTACAATTCCTCTGGATGACTGGTCTGGACTGGCTGTGTCCCAGTCAGAGTCGTTGTCTTGCACATTCTTTGAAAAATGTATAATAGTTTATGGACATGTTATGTTTTATTGCTGCAATACATTAGGTGAAAGTGTAATAAATGAAATTGCACAGAAAAAGTTAATTTATAAACTATTGGCAATACCTCAGATTCTGGAGGAGTGACAGGGTTTTGAAAGAGCCCAATTTCCCACATTTGGTTGGGCCTCAGATTGCCCACTGTGTGGAGAGGATGCCTATTCCAACCACAAGTGAAGGATTCAAGGTTGGCCTGGAGGCGAGGCAGAAACACAAAATGACAACAAAACAGGTGCAGGCTGTTGGTTGGATCAAGTAACCCTTCCTCCTCAATAGTGTGTAAGTCATCATAGAAGATGTTTGTAACTGTCATCCATATGTAACGCCAAAGGTGTTCAAGGCAAAATAATGTCATAATTTGATTAACACGACACCTTGTTGCATAAATGTTGAGTACAAACTGTCACCCTTAAAATTAGAATACTCATAAATGTAGGTCTAGGTATGAGTATTTCATTAATCTTGATGCTTACTGTTTGTTATGCATGCTTTTTCCTGACATGTAACTTCCCCTCCCACAGCCTCGCACAGAAAACATGCACCTAGCGATCTTCACATTTTCTACTCCTTGGTCTCCTCGAACTCTAAATAAATAAGTAATTAAAAAGGGCATTGTTGTTTTAGAAAAGAGACCCAACAGTCTTTTAAGCATAGTCAATGTCCATTTCATTTTGGTCATGTTTGTGAAGACAGTCAGCAGATATGTATTGCACCTAATGCTTTCAAAGTGTTTATAGAAAAATATGGGGAAAAAAAATGTCATCCTCATTATGTTCCAAACATATATGACTTTATTCCCTGACAAGCCTCAGAAACAAACAGAAATTTTTCGCTGTTTAAGAAAGCAAGTCAAACAGGTGTGGAACAACAAATATTTGAAGGCAATTTACATTTTGTGATGAACTTTTCCTTGAATAAAACGTGTATCATACAAACGATGGACAAACAATGCGCATCCATTTAAACAAAGTTTTTTGAAATTACAAATTGACTGACCATTAAGGTCTCTCCACTGACAGAAGGAAAAAACCAAGGGAGTTGCTGCTTTGTTATCTGTACCAGCTCCAAGGTACATGATCTGAGGGAAATTATCTAATGTTACATTTATGTATCCCATCAGTAATTTTGTATATATTTTTCAAAGCAATCAAAACAGTGAAGAGAAGAATTAGAAAAATACCTTCTGGAGTAGCTATCAATGGCACCAAAAATCAAAAGGCCATTCCTGATAAAAGATAAAATTAGTTATTAACAGTTTACAAATATATGTATCTAGAGAGAAAAGCACAAGCATATTTCAACAATTGTTAAGTCTAAAAGATACAAAACATTTTGTTTTAATGGCTTGTTTTAATGGCTTGATGTATGGTATACTTTACAATATAACATACCTTATAAGCTTGTGGTTTGTGTCTATGTGACCAACAGGAAGAGGACCCTGCACAGAATAAGTCCTTCTGACTATACATCTCAACTGTGTCATTCTTGCAAGTATTCCAGCAGAGTCCACATGTGGCAGGGCATCCAGGCCATCACCAACTACAGGACAACATCAGTTGCCTGTGACAAGGTTGCCTCCATTCCAGATGCGCTGAACGACTTCTACGCTCGGTTTGAAGTGCAGAACGACGTGGTGGTGAGGAAGACCATCCCTCCTCACAACGACCAGGTGCTCTGTCTTACCACGGCTGATGTGAGGAAAACTCTACGTAGAGTCAACCCACGGAAGGCTGCTGGACCAGACAACATTCCTGGCAGAGTGCCCAGAGGATGTGCAGACCAGCTGGCAGATGTTCTTACCGATATCTTCAACATCTCTGAGTAACGCCGTCGTTCCAACGTGCTTCAAGGCCACCACCATCGTCCCCATACCAAAGAAGTCTTCAGTGTCCTGCCTCAACGACTACCGTCCCATCACACTCACACCCATCATTATGAAGTGCTTCGAGAGGCTCGTCATGAGGCACATTAAGACCCAGCTGCCCCCCTTACTAGACCCACTGCAGTTTGCGTATCGTCCGAACCGTTCAACAGACGATACCATTGCCACCACCCTCCATCTGGCTCTCACCCACCTAGACAAAAAAAAAAGAGTCATATGTTCAAATGCTGTTCATAGACTTCAGCTCAGCATTCAACACAATCATTCCCCAGCACCTGATTGGAAAGCTGAACCTGCTGGGCCTGGACATCTCCCTCTGCAACTGGATCCTGGACTTCCTGACTGGGAGACCTCAGTCTGTCCGGATTGGGAACAGCATCTCCACCACCACCACACTGAGCACTGGGCCCCCCCCAGGGCTGTGTGCTCAGTCCACTGCTGTTCACTCTGCTGACTCACGAATGTGCAGCAATGCACAGCTCGAATCACATCATCAAGTTCGCCGATGAGACGCCCGTGGTGGGTGGAGGATATGCAGCGGCTAACGGACTGGTGTACAGCCAACAACCTGTCTCTGAATGTAGACAAAATAAAAGAGATGGTTGTTGACTCTAGGAGAGCACAGAGTGACCGCTCTCTGCTGAACATTGACGGCTCCTCTGTGGAGATCGTCAAGAGCACCAAATTCCTTGGTGTTCACCTGGCGGAGAACCTCACCTGGTCCCTCAACACCAGCTCTATTAACAAGAAAGCCCAGCAGCATCTCTACTTTCTTCAAAGGCTGAGGAAAGCACATCTCCCACCCCCCATCCTCACTTCATTCTATAGAGGGACTATTGAGAGCATCCTGAGCAGCTGCATCACTGCATGGTTTGGGACTTGCACTGTTTCAGACCGCAACGCCCTGCAGAGGATAGTGAGGACAGCTGAGAAGATCATCAGGGTCTCTCTTCTCTCCATCAAAGACATTTACAAAAAACACTGCATCCGCAAAGCTACCAGCATTGTGGATGAACCCACACACCCCTCACACAAACTCTTCAACCATCTGGCAAGAGGTACCGAAGCATTCAGGCCCTCACGGCCAGACTGTGTAACAGCTTCTTCCCCCAAGCCATCAGACTCAATACTCAGAGACTGGTTTGACACACACACACACGTGTCCTGAGTTGCACTTTAATTATTGCCACTTTATAACTGGCTGCTACCTCAATAACTGCTATGTCAATAGAACACTATCTCATAGTATGTTATGTTTACATTTGGCATTTTTAGAAACTGTCATCTTCTTGCACTACTGTGTACTGATCGGCACTGCACTGTCTCTCACTGTGTCTATTGTCCTGTTCATTGTTAGTAATTTATTGTACTGTCCCGTACTTTTTGTACACGTTTGCACGTGCACTTTTATATAGGTATTTTATTTAGTCTGTGTAGTCTTATGTGGTTCTGGATTTGTCCTATGTTTTATGTAGCACCATGGTCCTGGAGGAACGTTGTCTCTTTTCGCTGTGTACTGTACTAACTGTATATGGTTGAAACGACAATAAAAACCACTTGACTTGAAATTACAGCTTAATTTGTTATATTACTTTCTATATAGCTGCTATACAAATAACTTCTTGATAGCGTATTTGTTGTTTGACACCAGAGGATCCTCTCACGATTGTCAATTATCTGTTAACACTAATAATTCCTTACAAATATGTTCATTTATCCAAAGCTGCTAGCTAACGTTAGCGAGTATGGCTAATATATCCATCGTTTCAACAGATCTCCAACTTCTTTATCTAAAGCAAACGCTATTAATACACATTTAATGCTAATCAAATAAAAGAAAACAATCAACTTTACATACCTGAGATCCACCCGCATGCCACTGCTCAGCCATGATGATTGATCCGTGTCTCAAGCTTATGAAGTAACTTCCAGGGAGGCAGGGAGTTCTTATGTTTCTTAAACAACAGTCATTGATTTTTGCAATTAATTATATATTGATTTTTGCTATATTTTATATATATATTTTGCAATTCTTTATTTTTGTTTGCAGAACTTTTTTCTTTTTTTTTTTTCTCGATACTTTTTTTTTTTGTGATACTTTATATTTTTGCAAATATATGTGGCATGAAATTGACTCCATACAAGGTAGTATGTCCACTGTGTGGCACTAAAAGCAAGTTAAATGTTCTCTCAAATATAAAAGGTTTTTAAGGGTAATGCTCTATCAAATGCTGTAAACCTTAAACATACATGTGTCACAAAGAGCAAATGTGAGATGAAAAACAGATGAGGTTTTGAAGGTTAATACTCCAGTTTTAAACGGTGGAAAAAGTACTCAATTTCCATACTTAAGTAAAAGTACAGATACCACACAAATGTATTACTTAAGTAAAACTTAAATTCATCCATTAAAATACTAAAGTAAAAGTAAAAAAAATACCTGGTTTTAAAAATACTTGAGATCAAAAAGTACTACAAATGCAAATCCGTTTATTTTATGAAGTGCAATCTATTTATGTTGTTAATTTTAATGCAAATTAGCATGTGTTATAATCTCTACATACAATGCATCTTTTTTTCCTGTGGTAAAAACACCTACTGTAATCATCTACAGCCTCATAGAAGAGTCCTCCATTGTTCCTCGTATTCTGTGGCTTAGATACAGTGATGAATACTTTCGGACCACCATGTTTGTTCAAAGCTAGCGTAAATTACATCATATCTGTATGTTTGGGAGTGTTTAGTTCAGCGCACCTCACTGGTCTGACACACACCCACATGAGCGCATGCGCTGAGTGTCTGTCAATCAAACACACAGCATGCTGTTTAAGCTGCTCTCTGCCCTTTTTTCACAAATAATGTAAAGGTTTTTTTTTTTTTTATCCAGGTAATGAGTAACGAGAGGGTATGTATTAGAGTAAAAAATATTTGTTTGGCTAAAAAATGTAGTGAAGTAAAAGTTGCAACAAAAGTAAATACACAAGAAATTTGTATCCTTTTAAAGATTATGGTCCTTCACGTTGCAAGTGCAAGGCGCTATAAGTTCAGCTACTTCTCAACTTGATCATGCTCAAATAAGATTTAAAATGCAGTTGGTTATGTAATGCAGTTGGTAATATAAAATGTCTCACCTTAAAAGTCATGCCCTATAGTAAAAGTGTTTGATGTATTAAGATAGCATTGTTTGAGAAACAGGATGTTTATGAACTGCTAATCTGTCATTTCACTGGTGATGTGTGTGAAATTGAGTAATAGTCATGGTTGTTGTAGTGCCACTAGTGTTTATTTCACCAGGAAACAGCCCCAATATGTACAAAGAGCAACATAAAAATTATTTTGCATAAATGTAGGTTGAATGTTTTAATCAATAGAATACCACATTGTTTTTGCATGACCTCATCTTGTTGCATGTGAGTCCAGTTATAAGGAAAAAAGATGGTTGTATTAAATTTTTAATTGAGCTGTCAGAATAATCGTGTGCGATTTTAAAGTTTTAACAGGTTTTTTTTCTTAATCGCGATTAATGCATTTAACTTTAATACAGCATTAACACACGTGTGAAGGGCCGTACCTTTGTAATGTGTCCACCCGGAGTCATTACACTGATGCACACAAACAGGCAGCCCCACTGACATTCTATGGGCGGTGGTTGTTATCTTAGTAAATAAAAGAATCTCTGACAGCACTTCCCTGTCAGTGAAAAAGTGATGGAGAAAGGAGCTCTTAGTACAAAACAAGCACAGATGGGACTTGTAAGGCGCATATTAATTACCATAGAAGCATGTCAATTCTTAACTATCACCAAAATGCCGAACGAGACAATTTTATCTGGAAGCGCTTTTAATGGGGAGTTCAAAGCGGCACTGACACTCTTGTCGCGAATCATGAACACAGCTTCATGATTGCTGTAAAAAAGCAGGTAGTCACAGTCTACCGGGAGATTCACATTGTGGAGGATGACAGTTTAAGAGATTTAATGCCCACTGCAATGAAAATGCAACCTATGGGGAAACTATTTCTTTCAATTACTCAAATTCCCACTTAGACTTTGTGAAATGTTTAATGTTACTCGAATTGGTGATATTTTAGTGCTTTTCTTGTGGAAGGCACTCTCAAAAAAATTATGAGCTTAATCGTGGTTAAAAAAAAATGATCGACTAACAGCACTCATTTTTATAAATTTTTTTTTAATAATTTTATATTTTTGCTGTCCAATCAAATAATGTTTAAAATTTTGGGGGGTTTTAATTACATCCATTTAATTTATCAAACTGGAAATGAAAGGTCAAGTCAAGCGCATTTCACTAATACTAATACTAAGTCTAATACTCTCTGTTCTGTACTGCATATTTTGGCAAATTTATTATATATACACTTTCAGGATCTTTTCATACAGTTGGTGATTAGTTACAAGCTAACATGCCTTTAAATATGATCTTGCTAGTTCCTGTAGCTCGACTGGAAGAGCACAGCACCGCCAAGGTCATGGGTTCAATTCCCAGGGAACACACATCTTGACATACTGAAAAAATGTATACCTTGAGGGATTTATATGTCACTTTGGATAAAAAAAGCATCTGCCGAATGAATACATGTAGATGCAAACCCTGCCATTTTTATAATTAAATTATCATTAAAATTACCAGTAAATTTCAGGCCATAATGGCTTTCTTAATAACCTTTCTGAACCTAGTGAAGTCGATGAATTGTTCAGCTGCCTGGTGTGTATGATCTTTTCTGCACTATTTGAATTGTGTTACTGGATCACTGGCAGTGATTATGTTTCTGTTATCTCTAAGGCCTTTAGTGGAAACTGATGAGACTTGACCATATGGTCCTCCTCTCAGATCTTGCCATACAGACCCACAGACAAAAATGCTTCTTGCACTAAAAAACAGTTCTGCTCGTAAGTTTACATACTGCTGACAGAATCAGCAAGATTTTGAGAAACTTTTAGTACTGCCCAGATTACTGTTTTTACATCAATTCCATATATAAGACAAAATAACTACAAAAAAAAATAAAAAATGATAAAATTATCCTACAAATGATCTAATATATATATATATATATATATATATATATATATATATATATATATATATATATATATATATATATATATATATAAAGAAGATAAACATCTGCATGCAAAGTTTCATTTGTTTGAATTTACAAAGTGTCTTTAAATATTGTGATAAATGATACTCTTCCTTTCTTTTAAAAGGCTTGTTATGACTTCACAGTCACCTGTCATCTTTAATGATCAAAACAGGCTAATGGAGGGTTGTGGGGCTCGGTCTTTGAAATCCTCTCAATGTAAGCCTTTCCGAGTAATTTGACTGGAATATAACCAATGTAACCCAATGATTTTCTGCTCTGCCTCACAGACTCTTTCAAACGAGAGCACATTAACAAAGTCGATATCTCTTCCGCGAAGCGCTTACTGGCATCACATCACGCGTCAGAACAGCGTGGGAGACATCTGCAATTACCAAGGTAAGATAGAGCTCCTTCCCACTCCGCAGCTCAGTGAAAACACAATCTTTAAATGTCCACAGTACTTATGAGGGTGACAATTTCATCTTTAGCTTCACTGAGTACATTTATAAACTGGTGAGCAACATTGATCCAGTTACTTGGATAAAGCATTGACGTCTAGTAAATCAATCTAGTGATCTAAATTGAGTAAAGCTTTAACATTGTGACACATTTGTTGTGCATATTCCAGCATTATATACGTATCCAGCTTTTCACTTTTCCAGAGTGAAAAGTGTTTTTGAAGAAGGTTTGAATATGGCACTGCATCAGTCTTACTTGAAGTCAGACTGGTGGATTTAATTCAATACTTAAGTGTACATAAATTAAGCACTGAAGGTTTCCATAGTGATTTTATATTATGAGTAATGCTGTGTTCTGTTTAGGGAGTTGATTTGCATAAAGTAGCTGATGAGTATGTATTTATCTAATTAAAGCAATTGTGTCAGAGAAAACCTTACCGTATTTACGCTTTAATTATTTGCCAACAAGTAAATTCATACTGCATCTCACTCTTATAGCTGCTATATCATTCTTAAAGGAACAGTTTACCCAAAATGATCCAAATGTAAATCCATGTAATCCATGTAAATTCTGTCATCATTTACTCACCTTCATGTCATCAAGACCTGTATGACTTTCTCCCTTCTGTGGAACAAAAAATTAGGAGTTTAGCAGAATGTTCATGATACTCTACCATATAATGAAAGTGAATGGTGACCAGGGGCTGTCAAGTTCTAAATAAATAAATAACACCATAATTGCATCATAAAAGTAGCCTATATGACTTGTGCAGTATTTTCCAAGTTTTTGAGATTGCTTATTCACTGAAAATCTTGCTTGACATTTATGGTCACCATTCACTTTCATTGCATTGCACGGGCCATCTCGGACAAACTGCTATAAGTTGTCCATGTTTTGTGTTTAATGGAAGATGGGAAGTTATTTGTGTTTGGAACAACGTGAGAGTAAATGGTGACAAAATATTAATTTGTGGGTGAACTATTCCTTTAAATGTGGTTAATTTTGTGTTGCTTATGTACAATCCCTCATTGTCCATGTAGTGTCTCATAGCATATTCATGTATGAAAATACATTTTGCATCTACTTCTTGTTCTATTTGTGGGACATTGATTTTTTTATTTTTTTTTCATTTTTCATGGCCCCTTTTTAGCTAATGGTTTGAGCGTTGGATTGGAAGGGTGTATTAACTGAGAGGGTCCATGTGATACAGATACACACACTATTAGGGGAGTGATGTGTTCATCTGCAGGGAAAGAGATAATCTGTCGGCTTTTTGAGATAACTGGATGTGACATGGGTTGCATTCAATGGAGTTATTCAGAGCAAAATGTCCACGCTGCTCTTCTCCATATAATAAAAGTGAATGGTGACCATGGCAATACTTTCAGTGGTTTAGGAAACCATAATACAATTAGTCCATATGGCTCATGCACTATTTTTACAAGTTTAAGCAGGATGACAGCCTAAGTCACCATTCAGTTACCTTGCATCTTTTTTCCATACAATGAAAGTGAATGGTGACCATGGCTGTCAAGAAATATTTTCAGTGAATAACAACCACAATAAAAGTATTTAATAAGACTTCTGCACTTTTTTCCAAGTCTTGGCAGAATGGCAGCCTCAGTCACATTTACTTCCATTTGAACTTTTCCATACAACCAAAGTGATTAAGGTCTGAAGCTGCCATTTTGCACAACATTTCCTTTTGTGTTCCACAGAAAAAAAGTCAGTCACATGGGTTTTGACAACATGAGGGGGAGTAATAATAACAAAATTTGCAAGTGCACTTTGCGGGGCATAATAAGTTAATTGGATGTACCATCTGTTTTGTCAAGCTGTCAAAGCTTCTCACGTTTTTACTGTTTTTACAAAATACAAGCAGCATGTTTGAAGATATGAGCACATCAGTAATTGCATACGCAAAAGTTATTGGCCATTATAACAATATTTGCATCTGTAATCAGTGAAATAATGTTTCGAGGCAGGTACAGCTGCTGATGTATCTGCGTCTGAAGCAGCCAGCCTTAAAACCTCTATCTCATTCATCATTGTGGCATTCCCATTGTTGAGATGTTATCCTCTGATATAGTGAATGCTCCCCCTCCTCATCAGCTTCCCTCAGAAATACAAATTCAGCAGAATGTTCCTTTTTTTGCAATGAATAAATTGAGTTCATCACCATGTTGAAGGAAGATGTCTTTGGGTTTTGAAGAGTCAATGAGAGCGTGTACTTCCAGTGAGAGGAAAATTGAAAATATTACAAAGATATTGCAGTGCAATAGCTCACTCTTTACAAATTGTGCTAAATAGATGACTTTACCACCTGCGGTATATAGAGTATAAGATTTTTTTTTTTTTTTCAGCATGCATATGAACAACCTTCTGCATTGCTGTGTTAATTATCTCAATTATTATGTTTATGATTTTATATATTTATTTATATATATATATATATATATATATATATATATATATATATATATATATATATAAACATAATTTATTATTCTTATTCTAAAGTAGTGAGTGTACAGCTTGTATAACTGTGAAAATTTGCTGTCCCCTCAAAATAACTCAACACACAGCCATTAATGTCTAAACCGCTGGCAACAAAAGTGAGTACACCCCTAAGTGAAAATGTACAAATTGAACCCAATTAGCCATTTTCCCTCCCCGGTATCATGTGACTCATTAGTGTTACAAGGTCTCAGGTGTGAATGGGGGGAGCAGGTGTGTTAAATTTGGTGTCATCACTCTCACACTCCCTCATACTGGTCACTGGAAGTTCAACATGGCACCTCATGGCAAAGAACTCTGAGGATCTGAAAAAAATAATTGTTGCTCTATAAAGATGGCCTAGGCTATAAGAAGATTGCCATGACCCTGACACTGAGCTGCAGCATGGTGGCCAAGACCATACAGCGGTTTAACAGGACAGGTTCCACTCAGAACAGGCCTTGCCATGGTCGACCAAAGAAGTTGAGTGCACATGCTCAGCGTCATATCCAGAGGTTGTCTTTGGGAAATAGACATATGAGTGCTGCCAGCATTGCTGCAGAGGTTGAGGGGTGGGGGGGGGTCAGCCTATCAGTGCTCGGACCATACGTCGCACACTGCATCAAACTGGTCTGCATGGCTGTCATCCCAGAAGAAAGCCTCTTCTAAAGATGATGCACAAGAAAGCCCGCAAACAAAATCTGATGAGACCAAGATAAACTTATTTGGTTCAGATGGTGTCAAGCGTGTGTGGCGGCAACCAGGCGATGAGTACAAAGACAAGTGCGTCTTGCCTACAATCAAGCATGGTGGTGGGAGTGTCATGGTCTGGGGCTGCATGAGTGCTGCTGGCACTGGGGAGCTACAGTTCATTGAGGGAACCATGAATGCCAACATGTACTGTGACATACTGAAGCAGAGCATGATCCCCTCCCTTCGGAGACTGGGCCACAGGGCAGTATTCCAGCATGATAACGACCACAAACACACCTCCAAGACAACCACTGCCTTGCTAAAGAAGCTGAGGGTAAAGGTGATGGACTGGCCAAGCATGTCTCCAGATCTAAACACTATTGAGCATCTGTGGGGCATCCTCAAATGGAAGGTAGAGGAGCACAACATCCACCAGTTCTGTGATGTCATCATGGAGGAGGGGAAGAGGACTCTAGTGGCAACCTGTGAAGCTCTGGTGAACTCCATGCCCAAGAGGGTTAAAGCAGTGCTGGAAAATAATGGTGGTCACACAAAATATTGACACTTTGGGCCCAATTTGGACATTTTCACTTAGGGGTGTACTCACTTTTGACATTAATGGCTGTGTGTTGAGTTATTTTGTTTGTTATACAAGCTGTACACTCACTATTTTACATTGTAGCAAAGTGTCATTTCTTCAGTGTTGTCACATGAAAAGATATAATCAAATATTTACAAAAAAGTGAGGGGTCTACTCACTTTTGAGAGATACTGTATATATGCCTTCATTAGTTTGTCTCATTTTCTTTGGCCTTTAGGATTGTAATCACCTTGTGGTGAGTGGCTGCCTGGTGATGATAGGTTATGCGTGAGCAGGTCTGGCTTAATGTAAACAATTTTTTTTTATAGTTTACATATAATGTGTTCATTAACTTTTGTTTTAATCAACATCATTTGATGATAGAGAAACAAAGCTGTATTTATATTGTAAAGGATTACATTATTGTCAAAGCATTCAAATACCCTGCCGAAACACTAAATTTACCAAGCCTATGTGGTTAGCTGTGGTTAGGGTGGTCTGTTTTGGCTCCTTGTCAGCTGGTCAGGCTGGGAGACCAACTGAAGAGTTGCTTGACCAGGCTTTGAGACTGGTCAAACAAGGTGAAGACCAGTTTTGCCATGCTTTGAGAACCAGCTAGACCAGCTACCGACCAGCTTGCACTGGCAGTGAGACAAACAAGATCAGTTGAAGACCAGCTTGACCAGGCTGTTAGATTAGCTAGACCAGGTGAATACCAGCTTAAACAGGCTGGGAGACCAACAAGAATAGTTGAGAACCAGCATGACCAGCTGAAGACCAGCTTGACCTGGCTTTTAGATTAAATAGACCAGCTGAGGACCAGCTTGATCAGGGTGTGAGACCAGCTAGACCAATTTAAGACCAGCTTGATCAGGCTCTGAGACCATTTAGACCATCTGAAGACTAGGCTGTTAGACCAGCTAGACTAGGAAAAAAAAATAGCATGACAAGGCTGTGACACCAGCTAGACCAGCTAAAGAAGAATCTGTGAGATCAGCAGAACTAGCTGAAGAACAGCTTCAACCAGCTAAGATCAGTAAACCAGCTTTTGGTTTTTAATAGCAAGGTAATTACATAGTACAGAATGGGAGTGTCTCTCTCTCTCTCTCTCTCTCTCTCTCTCTCTCTCGTTTCTGTTCTTCATGCTCTAGAGCACCTGTGTAAGTTAGAATGGGAAGACCGACTTGCTTTAATGTCAGAGCAATGACAAATCATCTGTGTTCCACCAGGTTAGATCAGCCCTCTGGAGTCTCGCCTGGGTGTGTATGTACATATGTGTGTGTGTGTGTGTGCTTGTGTGACAGCTGTGGTCTAACCCGGAGCCCTGGCACTGCTGGAGTTGTCTTGCACACAACAAATATGTTTGTTTACCAGCCCAGCAGAAAATACCTTTTTATGTCCTAACCAGCTAAAATCAGGCCCAAACTTTGAGCAACGTATCTTAGTGTAATGGCCTTTGTTTTAAAGACTGGCTTGTTTCAAGCAAGATATGGCTTGATGAAAAGGCTTGTTTGGCCTCTGCCATATCACAGAAACTAATGAAGAAGAATCGAGAGGATGTCACTTTGTTTTCTTCTTTGGTCATTGTTAGCTCATGCTCCTGTGGTGGAAACTGATGGTGTTGACCAACTGGCTGTTTGCAGTTGAAATTGGGGAGTCAAACACAGCGGCACTTCTGTCAATGTTATTAGTTAGAATAAATGTTAGAAGATGCCCATGTTCCAAAATAAATCAATACACATTTTCTGTGTATCTAACCCCTTTAAAAACTCAGCAAAAGGGAGGGAAGTTTATATGGGAAGAACCTTTCTCATTTGGTGTTTAATGTTTGCCAACATCCCTCTTTGAATATGCAGCAATATATTTTACTGATATATAGGTTAGCTAATTGTAAATTACTTGTGTAATAATTTACTTGTCTTTTTGCTTTCCATACATTTCTTGCAAATTTTTTCAATACATTTAGGTCATAACATTCTTAAGTTAATCAATCAATCAATCAATCAATCACATTTATTTCTATAGTACATTTTACACGTTGACCAAAGTGCTTTAAAAAAAAAAAATACTTATACTCGCATTTAACCTGTTCATGAGTAGGGTCTAAATTCCCTTGCAGTGCCCTCTGGAGTAAGTTATTTTTGTACGTGACACTGCACAGTCGGTAAAGGTGAGATGAAAACCGCATCTGCACCTAAGAAGTAGACATGGCTGCATGCATGGGAAGATCGCATTTAGATATGATTGCAGTCCATATACAAGCTGTGAACTGTTATCATGGTACTTTGATGAAAACTAGGCTGTTTGTTACATAAAATAAACATTATGTGCTTGAAAAGACTCTGAGTAGCTGTTTGTTTGATGAATGACAATCACTACTAATGTAAACAAATGGCAGCATGCATCGGAAGAAGATTGTGTTTGATGTATTACTTGTGCTTTTAAGAGCTGTAAACGTTTTATCGTAGTACTTTGGTGACACATTGGATGCCTGTATATAAAATAAAACATTTCTGTGGTTTAAAAGTCTGTATGAGTAACTGTTCGGGCTAATATAAATTACAGATGCTTGACCAGGGTAGCTTGTGTCAGCACGAAAGACGATTTGAATCTGGCAGCTTGTAACGTAACTGGCTGTTGTGACGCTACTCTGCGAGGCCCAGTTATTAACCCAGTTATTAATGTGTGACTGTTTGGAAGCCCAGGAGTGCCATTTACAAAAGAATGAAGGAATAAATTATCAATCTATTCATTTGAATATAAAAATATGAATAAATAAACCAATTTATAAATGGACAAATAAATAGACACATTTAAATGTTTATTTAATTTGTGTTTTAAAATGTACTTATATTTAGCAATAAAACAGCACATTAATAAGTATTTTTTATTGCATTTGGCAATTTCTTTTCTTCATCCATTTGCCAATTTCTTTTCTTTATTATTTGACTTTTCCTTGTCTTTTTCCATTTGTCAGTCCATACCTGCTTAAGCCCAGGAGTGCCAATTAAAAAAGAATGAAGGAATAAATTATCAGTCTGTTAATTTGAAAATAAAAACTTGAAGTAAATTTATAAGTGGACAAATAAAAAGACACATTTAAATGTGTTTATTTAATTCATGTTTAATGAATTATATTTAAAAATAAAATTAGTGCATTAATCATATTTATTTCATGTTTAAAATGTAATTAAATGTAGCAATAAATGAGTACCTAAATCTTTTAAATGCACTTTAAAATCACCTTATAAATAGCATTTTAAAAAGATATTCTCCAATTGATTTCTTAATTTGCCAATTTCTTTTCTTCATCCATTTGCCAATTACTTTTTCATTTTTCTTTTTCTTTTCTTTCTCCAATTGAGAACTGAGTTTAAAAAATGTCATTGGACTGTTGACTGGTGAGAGCAACCAATGAACTTTTGACTCAGTTATAAGACACACCCTCTTCTCCCATGTGCCACACAAAGAGGATGTAAGACATGTCATTTGATGACTGTACGAGCAGTTTACGTGATATTATTGGATCTGTGAATCCCATGCATAAGAAAAGGATGCAAATCATATCAGAAGTAGGGATGGGCAATACCACTTATTTCTTTTCGGTCCGATACCAAGTTCAATATTGTCGATACCAATACTTCTAATAGATTTTTTTTTAGTTCTTGGGATAAAATTGTTCATTTTAAAATATTAGTTTTAGTCATAATTTGTCTCTTTTTTTTTTTTTACATTCATAAGCCTAAACAGAAAATTATTAGACTTCGGTTTTGTTTACCCTTACAAAAATTAACTATGGTTTCACTACAGTAACTATAGTTTAAAAATGGTATTTAGTTAAACCATATTTACCACACTATTAACCATGGTTACTACTACAATATTACTGTAGTAAAACCATGGTTTCAGGCCAAAAAGAAACATACATGGTTACTGCAATATTACTATAATAAAACCATGGTTGAATATTTGTTTAATTACTTAAAAACAATTACAAACTCATAAGAAATGTCACCTTTTGATATGTTATTTTAGCATGAATTTACTCCAGAAGCTGTTTCTCTGATTTTCTATATTTACCTCTACAAGGCACTGATCCCTCTTGTTTGAACGAGCCTTGTGATGGCACAAGCGACGTGTCTTTCAGCATTCATGTTAAGTTGAGTGGAAGAAGAAATGGTTCCCATCCTGCACAAGTATTTGCTAATGTAGCCTAATCCTTTTTATTTCACTTTGAAGCCATCAAAAGCATCATTGGATGCTGCGCTACAAGCTTGAAATTTCTATCTTGCTAAGATGGCTTTGGTAACCACAAGATCTATTTCTAATAAAACATTCATCTTAAATTACTTCTTCAAATCTTATGAACTGGATTTCCTATTTGTAACAGAAACTTGGCTTCACATTGGTGAGTTGGATCCTCCCTCCAAGTGACCCTAACATTTTTAGCTCCCCTAGGACTGTGAGGCGAGGTGGGGGATTAGTTTCAGTTTTTAATTTTTTTTTAAGTGCCGATTACGGCCCTCAGAACATTACAATAGTTTTGAAGTACAGTTACAGCTGGCTCAGCTGTCCAGTCCAGTACTCTTGTGCTCCTGTGTTTTTTTTCTGATTTTTAATCATCTGTGATACAGTTGATTAGCCAAATACATTTAAACTCAGTTTTTCTCAAGTCCTGACATTTAACCATATAAAACATTGTCTGTCTGAGGTCAGTTAGGATCACTACTATATTTTAAGAATGTGAAATGTCAGAATAATTTTAGAGAGAATTATATATTTCACCTTTTATTTCTTTCATCATATTCCCAGTGGGTAAGAAGTTTACATACACGTTGTTAGTATTTTGTAGCATTGCCTTTAAATTGTTTAACATGGGTCAACATTTTGGTCAGCCTTCCATAAGCTTCTCCCAAAACATTGCTGGAATTTTGTCCCATTCCTCCAGACAGAACTGGTAAGATTTGTAGAACTCCTTGCTCACACATGCTTTTTCAGTTCTGCCCACACATTTTCTTTTGGATTGAGGTCAGGGCTTTGTGATGGCCACTCCAATACCTTGAATTTATTGTCCTTAAGCCATTTTGACACAATTTTGGAGGTATGCTTTAACTTCCTGGCTGATGTCTTGAGATGTTGCTTCAGAATATTCAAATAATTTTCTTTCCGCATAATGCCATCTATTTTGTGAACTGCACCAGTACCTCCTGCAGCAATGCACCCACACAAAATGATGCTGCCACCCCCATGCTTCACGGTTGGGATTGTGTTCTTTGGCTTGCAAGCCTCACTTTTCATCAGACTAGAGGACATATCTCCAAAAAGAGATATTTGTCCCCATGTGCACTTGCAAACTGTTGTCTGGTTTTTTTTATGGTGGTTTTTGAGCAGTGGCTTTCTCCTTGCTGAGCAGCCTTTCAGGTTATGTCGGTATAGGACTCGCTTTACTGTGGATATAGATACTTGTTTACCTGTTTCCTCCAGCATCTTCACAAGGTCCTTTGCTGTTGTTTTGAGACTGATTTGCACTAAAATACATTAATCTCTTGGAGACAGAATGCGTCTACTTCCTGAGCAGTATGATGGCCGCATGGTCCTATGGTGTTTATACTTGTGTGCTGTTGTTTGTACAGATAAACGTGGTACCTTCAGGCATTTGGAAATTGCTCCCAATGATGAACCAGACTTGTGGATGTCCAAAACATTTTTTAGGAGGTCTTGGCAAATTTCTTTAGATTTTCGCATGATGTGAAGCAAAGAGGCACTGAGTTTGAAGGTAGGCCTTAAAATACATCCACAGGTACACCTCCAATTCAGTACACCTCCTATCAGAAGCTAATTGTCTAAAGGCTTGACATAATTTTCTGTGATTTTTTTTTTTTTTCCAAGCTGCTTATAGGCACAGTTAACTTAGTGTGTGTAAACTTTGGACCCACTGGAATTGTGATATAGTCAATTAAAAGTGAAACGATCAATCTGAAAACAATTGTTGGAAGAATTACTTGTGTAATGCACAAAGTAGATGTCCTAAACGACTTGCCAAAACTATAGTTTGCTAATATGGTGGTTTTTCATCATCTGTGGAGTGGTTAAAAAATGAGTTTTTTTTTTTTTAGTTTTAACATTTAACATCCATGTCCACTGTCCCAGTATGCCTCTGGTTAGAGAATTTACATCATTGATTTACATCTGCTGGACTTGTATAACCTCACTCAATTTGTGGTGGGATCCACTCTCAAGCAGGGTCACACTTTTGATTTGGTATTGTCATGGGGTGTCCCTGCTTGTGATGTGGTCATTGATAATATTTGTCTCTCTGAACATATGCCTATTATTTTTAATGTTTCTTTTTCTGGGTCAGATTCCAACTCTAAGCCATTAGGCCATCGTGTCCATTCCATAAAATCTTTATTGGCCTGCCAGTTCTCTGAGGCATAGAATTCCTCTCTACTGGTCCATACCATTGCGTCTTCTCAATTTAGTCTGGGAATGAATGAGTTGGTGTCCTGTTTCAACTGTACATGCAATGATATCCTGGACACTATGGCTCCTTTTAAAAACCATAATACCTAAAGCCAGATTTCAGCCATGGCTCAATACTGATAGCAAGATACTTAGACAAAAGTAGAGGAAAACAGAGAGGAAGTGGAGAAAAGATAAGCTTCAGGTATCTTATGATATGAGTGATTGTATGATTTCTTACCTGCACTCTGTTAAAGCAGCCAAGCTCTCTTCAAATTTAATTACAAATAAGTCTCATATTAACAGAGTTCTGTTTCACACAATAAACACAGCGCTCAACCCTGCCATAACTACATTTCCTGATGAATTCCTGACAGCATGTGAAAATAGTCTAAATTTTTTTCAAGGATAAGATCAATACTATTAGATATAGCATCCCCTCTTTTGATCTTAATCTTGGTCATGATCAAGCTCCTTTTGGTTCCTCCTCCTTCATAATTGCTCTAGTTTTGCCCCTTTAGTTAAGTTTGAGCCTATCACTCTCTCAGCTGGTGGACATTGTCCAGCATCTGAAGCCTGCCTACTGTTCTTTAGACATTATTCACCCTTGCTTTTTGATCCAGGTTCTGGGTGTTGTTGGTTCTAGTCTTCTGGCAATAGTGAACAATAGTTTAGTAAATGGTACAGTCCCATTTTGTTTAAAACATGCTGTGGTGTAACCCCTCCTTAAAAAGTCTAGTCTTGATCCCTCAGTTTTAAATAATCACAGGCCGATCTTGAAATTACCTTTTTTATCAAAAATATTGGAGAAAATTGTTGTTCTCTTGCTTTCTGCATTCTTAAACAAAAATAGGATCTTTGATAAGTTTCAGTCGGGTTTTAGAGCAGCACAGAGTCTGTTCTCCTCAAAGTGTCGAATGACTTGATGTCCATAGATTCAGGAAACTGAGCTATTTTGGTGCTCCTTGATCTTAGTGCAGCCTTTGACACTACAGATTGTGGTGTTCTCATAGACCAGGGCTAGTTAACTTGCAGCCCATGGGCCAAATCTGGCCAGACAAATATGACTGGCGGGACAGATTTGGCCCACAGGCCACTAGTTGACTAGCCCTGGTCTATGAGAATACCATACCTCTGACTGATTTTTGAAAATGGTCTCATCTGAAATACCATAGTACTCTCTGCACAAAACTTAGCATGCATAGGCGCGAACCTCAGCAATAAGCGGTGAGTTTAACAACATTCATTGACACGTGCAACAGCATTATGCTGTCATCAGTTGTGCGGACTTAAGAGTACACATTTAAGCTTTTCTGGCGATTGTTTAGTTACACTGCTTTGCTAAACATGGATCACAACGTTTAGGTGAGCATTTGATTAGCGTCTTTTTCAATCAAATGTATTTATATTAAATTGCTTAGTTGTGTGGTGTGTGGCCAAATTTACAGATGTAAAAATTATAACCACAGTTGTTACAGAAATGTTGCATGTGCACATTTTAGGCAACAAAAGATAAATTGATGATGAAAGCTGAACATGCAAAGAAAATGCTCTGAAAAGATTGCTTTTATTCACTATTCTGGAAGTGTCAAACGATCGTGTCTCATCTGTTCAGGGTCTGTAGGGTTTGGAAAAAATTCTAATTTGAAACTGAACTTGCAAATATCCTGATAATATTTGGTTTTATACAGGTGTGAGTCAGTCATCTCTATCACAAATATCATTATCTTAGTTTGTTCTTCTTTTGCCATTGATTACCTACACAAAAATCTGGCTACTCCACTGACTATTGTGTGCAAATTCACAATATTTGCAGGACAATATTTTCCCTCACTGAATAGGATGATACTTTATAGAGAAAATGCAAGAATAGACATTTTATCTATTTTTTCCCCCAAAAGAAAATGACCTTTTTATATGACCATTGTTTTCATTTGTGGGTTGATGTTCTGAGAGGGCTTTATCAGGTCTAAATGTCTCTCCTCAGTTTTAATAATTTGTAAACAATAAACCTAAAATGTTAATTATTATAATGTTTTGTTTTTTTCAAAGTTGATCAAAAAGTATTTGTTATTAAGAGTATAAGTCATCTTTGTTCTTAAGCCAGATCTTATGAAGGAATTTATAGAAAGACCTAAAAATTATAATTCAATATACTGTATACCCTGCAACTATTTTAATATGAATAAATGCACAGTATTAAGGGCGTTACAGTTTTCATCTGGATAATCTGACCCTGCAAGAATGTAGTTCAAAGACCATTTAAGTCAGTGGGTAGGGATTCGGGGATTGCACTAAAGTGGTTCTCTTCCTATCTGAGGGAGAGAACATTCGCTGTTGAAATTGGGAATTTCTCCTCCTCCTGCGCCCATCTCCTGTGGTCCTCAAGGCTCTATTCTCAGCCCTGTTTTCTTTATACATGCTTCCATTAGGTTCTATCTGTCAAAAAAAAATACAACATTGCATACTACTGTTAAACTTTATCTCCCTCTGAAGCAATGTGATAGTTCTACTTTAAATTCTCTGTTTGACTGTCTTAATGATATCAAAAGATAGATGACTGAAAACTTTATCCAGCTCAATGAATCAAAATCTGGAGTGGTATTATTGCTTGCCCCCCCAATTAATTAAACATCTAGGCCCACTTTCCACTAACACAAGGAATCTGTGTTTTGATTCCGATCTAAAATCTAAAAAAAAGTGTTTTTTTCCTAACTTAGGGCCAGACTGGATTATTGTAATTCTTTGTATTTGGGGCTTTCAAACACTTCATTATCACGTTTACAGTTTTTGCAAAATGCAGCAGCTAGGCTTCTGACTGGTACCAGGAAGCACACTAGTATTTCTTCTGTGATGGCTCCTCTACACTGGCTTCTAGTTAAATATAGAGTTCAATTTAAGGTACTTCTAACTAGGAATCTAGTTAAGGTTCTTCTTATTAGGAACACCTGTTCAATTTCTCATTAATGCAATTATCTAATCAACCAATCACATGGCAGTTGCTTCAATGCATTTAGGGGTGTGGTCCTGGTCAAGACAATCTCCTGAACTCCAAACTGAATGTCAGAATGGGAAAGAAAGGTGATTTAAGCAATTTTGAGCGTGGCATGGTTGTTGGTGCCAGACGGGCCGGTCTGAGTATTTCACAATCTGCTCAGTTACTGGGATTTTCACACACAACCATTTCTAGGGTTTACAAAGAATGGTGTGAAAAGGGAAAAACATCCAGTATGTGGCAGTCCTGTGTGCGAAAATGCCTTGTTGATGCTAGAGGTCAGAGGAGAATGGGCCGACTGATTCAAGCTGATAGAAGAGCAACTTTGACTGAAATAACCACTCGTTACAACCGAGGTATGCAGCAAAGCATTTGTGAAGCCACAACACGCACAACCTTGAGGCGGATGGGCTACAACAGCAGAAGACCCCACCGGGTACCACTCATCTCCACTACAAATAGGAAAAAGAGGCTACAATTTGCAAGAGCTCACCAAAATTGGACAGTTGAAGACTGGAAAAATGTTGCCTGGTCTGATGAGTCTCCATTTCTGTTGAGACATTCAGATGGTAGTCACAATTTGGCGTAAACAGAATGAGAACATGGATCCATCATGCCTTGTTACCACTGTGCAGGCTGGTGTTGGTGGTGTAATGGTGTGGGGGATGTTTTCTTGGCACACTTTAGGCCCCTTAGAGCCAATTCTGCATCGTTTAAATGCCACGGCCTACCTGAGCATTGTTTCTGACCATGTCCATCCCTTTATGGCCACCATGTACCCATCCTCTGATGGCTACTTCCAGCAGGATAATGCACCGTCACAAAGCTCGAATCATTTCAAATTGGTTTCTTGAACATGACAATGAGTTCACTGTACTAAAATGGCCCCCACAATCACCAGATCTCAACCCAATAGAGCATCTTTGGGATGTGGTGGAACGGGAGCTTCGTGCCCTTGATGTGCATCCCACAAATCTCCATCAACTGCAAGATGCTATCCTATCAATATGGGCCAACATTTCTAAAGAATGCTTTCAGCACCTTGTTGAATCAATGCCTCGTAGAATTAAGGCAGTTCTGAAGGCGAAAGGGGGTCAAACACAGTATTAGTATGGTGTTCCTAATAATCCTTTAGGTGAGTGTGTGTGTGTGTGTGTGTGTGTGTGTATATATATATATATATATATATATATATATATATATATATATATATATATATATATATATATATATATATATGTGTGTGTGTGTGTGTGTGTGTGTGTGTGTGTGTGTGTGTGTGTGTGTATGTATGTATGTATGTATATGTGTGTGTGTGTGTGTGTGTGTATATATATTTATGTATGTGTGTGTGTATGTGTGTATATATATATATATATATATATATATATATATATATA